>VZUI01084434.1:0-12220 GCA_013401135.1 Cettia cetti | reverse complement strand
TGGGGACAAGGGATGGAGGGACAGGACACAGGGAATGGCTCCCACTGCCAGAGGGCAGGGCTGGATGGGAGATTGGGAAGGAATTGTTCCTGGGAGGGTGGGCAGGCCCTGGCACAGGGTGCCCAGAGCAGCTGTGGCTGCCCCTGGATCCCTGGCAGTGCCCAGGGCCAGGCTGGATGGGGCTTGGAGCAGCCTGGGATGGTGGCAGGTGTCCCTGCCATGGCAGGGGTGGCACTGGATGGGCTTTAAGGTCTCTCCCAGCCCAAACCATTGTGAGATTCTGTGATCTGCAGTTCTGCTGACACACAGGGAAGGGTGACCTGCAGATCCCTTTTTCTTGTTTGTTTGGTTTTGGTTTGTTTTTTTGGGGATCACGAAAGAGTGAAAAGAAGAAGGATTGAGGCTGTTGTCTTTTCTCAGAGCATGAGACCACTTCATGCTGGAAACAGCTGAAGGAGGGTTTCTCTGCCATGGCTACTGCAGGTGGAACCACAGCCCTGGGATTTATGTTTGGATTAGATGTTCTTAAAGGTCTTTTCCAACCTCAGTGATTCTGAGATTCCCATTAAGAGATGTGTTATGTGTGTGGCTGCACTTGGAAACAATTCTAATGCCTAGAAGAGATTTAAAAATAATTAAAAATGAACTTCTTTCCCAGGCTGGAAATTGAATAACATGTTTGTGTTGCTTCAGGCATCTGACTTAGGAAACCTGGGATGGAAAAGTTGCTCCTTCTCCCACTGCACCTGCTGGGATGCAGTGGAGCTCTCTGAGATGGTGATTGGTGTATTTTCCCTGGAAACTTGTTCTGTTTTACCATCTGCTTCTCCCAGCTCACCTGTGGGGTGGGAGAGGGCCTGGGAAGAGAATCTGGTCCCTCCCTTGGCATGGCAGCCTGCTCCAGTGGCTGAGGAGGGTTTAACCTCCCCTTCTGCTCTCTGCAGGGCAAACGCGCTCGAGGAGCAGCTGAAGGAGCAGGAGCTGAGGGCTGACCAGACCCTGCTGGAGGAGATCAAGAAGCAGAGGGAGCTGCTCAGCAAAATGGAGAGGGAGAAGAGCATTGAGATCGAGAACCTGCAGGCCAGGTGGGGCAGCTCTCCTGGAGCCACCATGATCTGCACAGGCAGCCTTGGGGGGACAGGGGAGCCAGGTGGGGAGTTTCATTGGTTCAAGCTGTGACTAAAGTCACCACAGACCCTGAGTTTTTGGTTATTTCCACCTTTGGCCCACAGACTTAGTCCTGGATTCTTTCTTTGAGCTGCTCTGATGCATTTTAAGTTTAGCTCCCACCCTTTCTCCATGTGCCTGCCCTGCAGTGTGGGGATGAAGAGGGGATTTATTAATGCTTCTCCCCATAAATGACCCCTTGGAGTACTTTTAATGCCCAGATGTTTTCCATCTTGATGGAAACAGGCAAATACCTGGGAAAGAAGAATCCTCCAGAAAGGCAGAGGTGTCCCAGCCAGGGTGCTTGGTGCTGCCTGTTGGATTCCAAAGGAAGAAGTGGGATGGGAGAGGTGTCAGTTATTTGACAGGGTTTCCCAGCTGTCCCAGAATGTTTTGCTGTTGTTCATCCCTTGCACTCCATGGAAGATGAAGACAGTGGGGTTTTACCTGGGAATGCAAATCCAAAGCCCTCTCTGACCCCCTGTTCTGTTGTCTCTGCTGCTGAGGCCTGTCCAGGGACTGAAAATCCCTTGGAACAAGGAGTAGCACTGGACCTGATGGATGGCAGGATTGTGTGGATGCCCCTCTTTCTCCTGGCAGCAGAAATATCTCAGGGTTTGCCTTGAACAGATGAATCCCTGCTGGCCTCCCCTTGGTTTAATATTCCTGGGGATGTTTTTCCCCCCATGTGGGATGCTGGGATGAGTCTCACACCCGTTTCCCTTGCAGGCTGCAGCAGCTGGATGATGAGAACAGTGAGCTGAGGTCCTGTGTCCCCTGCCTGAGAGCCAACATCGAGAGGCTTGAGGAGGTGAGGCCAGGGATGAAATTCTGGCTTTGGGGTGAAATTTCGTGAACATGAGATCCATTTAATGTAACAAATCAGTTGCTTCCACTTTCAAGTAACTGTAGACCCCACTTTGGACAGCACAGCTATCCCACACAGTTACCCTTGAAGTTTCCTTCTGTTCAGCCTGAAAGCTGGGAATAAACCCCTGCTAAATTTCCCTGTGGCATGGCTGCTCGGGAGGGGACTCGTGCCCTCTTGTGGAAGCTCATCCCCATCCCTGTCCCCATCCCTGTGGCCAGTGCAGAGGAGGAGGAGGAGCAGGGATGCTCCACCTCCATGTCCTGGGATTTGTGAGTTGAGTTTTCAAAGGTCTGTGTCACCCCCCAGCCCCTCTCACTGTCACCCTGCTCAGGATCCAAGGCCCTGCAGGGCTGGGGGCTTCCCCAGGCTCCTTGGGATGGCAAGAGCTTCATCTTTAGGGACAGTGCAGGTTACAGGTGGCACACCTGGAACAGGGGCTGCATTTTGTCTCTGCCAAACTTGGGGCAGAATTAAGGTCGAAACTGAACTGAAACCAAACCTCCTCACCCAGCTGAAGGGCCTGAGGCATTTTATCCGTGTTTAATCCCACGGGAGAGCACTGCAGCTCCATCACTCCTGATGTGGTCTTCATCTGCCAGGACCTTGTGAGCACAGCTGAGGCTGGGGGCAGGAAAACCCCAGTGGCTCTGAGGATGAGTTCCCTGCTGTGGTGTGTTTCAGCCATGGGCAGTTGGTTTTGATCCATGCAGAGCTGTTCTCCTCTTCTCCACAGAGAATGGGATGAAGGAGGAGCAAGAGGTGCAGTCGCTGCCCGTCCCTGCCCAGGAGAAGCCTGGCTGATGAGATGCTCTCCTGTCCAGTGCCCAAAAATCAGGAGTTTGGTGTCAGTGTTGCCCTTCCTGATGGTGTGGTGCCTCTGGCACTGCTCCAGGAGCAGAACACCCCCGGGCCAGCAGCTGGGGCTCCCCATGGAGCTGCTCCTCAGCCCTGCATGCCACAGGCCATCCAGCACCAGCACTGCAGGGGGCCTTGTGCCATTTGTGGAATTCTGAAAGCCAAAACCTTTCCCGTGGGCCTGGCAGCTGAGCCTGGGGAGGGGATGAGCTGGTGACAGGCAGAAGGTGCTGCTCTAGGGGCTGTTGGCATCTTCAGCTGCATCCCAAACATTCAGCCAAGGCTTTGGGGAGGAGAAGGGAACAGAGCTGGGCTGTGTGTTTGACATCCCAGCTTGAACTGGTCTGTTCCTTCTTGGATCAGCCCTCAATTAAAACCTTTCATATGTGAAACCAAGAGGGAGGTAAAGGTCTCAGATTCAGGACTTTTCTGAAATGCAGACATAAGGAGCCTTATGATTGAATGTCTCTCCTTGGCCTGGAGCCCCCGTGCTGGCCCCAGTCCCTCCCAGCATGGCGCTTCCCAGAAAGCGGCACAAGCGGGGAGATTCATGTGGATTCACCCTGGATTCATGTGGATTCACCCTGGATTCATGTGGATTCACCCTGGATTCATGTGGATTCACCCTGGATTCATGTGGATTCACCCTGGATTCATGTGGATTCACCCTGGATTCATGTGGATTCACCCTGGATTCATGTGGATTCACCCTGGATTCATGTGGATTCACCCACCCCTCAGTGCTGCCAAAGCCCCAGCCCGGGGCCCTGAGCAGATGAGATCCCAGCAGGCAGAGCCTCCCTGGTGCTCCAGGAGAGGAGCATTCCCTGCGAGCCAGGCCGGCCCCTCACTGGGGCTGTCGTGTCCTTGCAGGAGAAGCAGAAGCTCCTGGATGAGATCGAGGACCTCACTGTGCAGCTCACAGAGGAGCAGGAGAAAAAGAGGAAGATGGGGGACAAGCTGAGTCAGGAGAGGCACCAGTTCCAGAAGGAGAAGGAGTCGACGCAGGAGGTGAGTGGAGCCTGGGCCTGCCACAGCCCTGTCTGCAAAATGTGGGAATCTGGAGCAGTGGGTGCTGCCTGACAGAGGAAAGGGGTTCAGCAGCTGAGCTGCAGCACCTCAGCCACTTCTGCTGCTCTGAAATCCAGCCAACATTGTCCCTGCAAGGGGGCTGTGCCAGCCTGGCCCTCTCCCTTCCTGCCTGGCAGGAGCAGTGGCAGAGGCACATGGAGCAGGCAGGAGCAGAGGAGGGTGAGGCTGGGGGCTGAGGGCCGAGTGTGGGAGCAGGATCACACCCTCCCAGGCCTCCCATCATCTGTGCCTGGTGATTCCAGCTGGAGGCCCAAGCAGGGCTGGCTGTGGTGGCAGGAAAGGAGCTTTGGGCCCAAAGTGGAATTTGTTGTCACTGTGGGGTCACTGAGGGCTCTGGGGTGAGGAGGGGACCCAAGCCTGCAGCAGGAGGGAGCTGGCTGGGGAGGGACCCACACTGCTGGGGGGCTCTGTGCTGCTGCAGACCCAAACCCATCTTTGGCCCTCCAGCCAGGTCCTTCCAGGGCTGTGCTCGTGTGTTTCAGTAGCTCCTCATCTCCTGCTTGCTGGAGGTGTGAGGAAAGAAAACAAGTGCACCCCAGAAAGGAATTCAATCATGGAGTGGTTTGGATTGGGAGGGACCTCAAGGCCCATCTTGTTCCACGCCCTGCCATGGGCAGGGACAACTTCCTCTGTCCCAGACTGCTCCAAGCTCCATCCAGCCTGGCCTTGGACACTGCCAGGGACAGGGCAGCCACTGCTCTGGCCACAGCAATCCATGGAGCTGCTCCCACAGCAGCCACATCCTGAGGGTGCTGCCGGATCTCTGGGGCCTGTGGCACTCACTGCCCCCTTGCCTTGCCCTGCAGCTCATCGAGGACCTCAGGAAGCAGCTGGAGCACCTGCAGCTCTTCAAGCTGGAGGCAGAGCAGCGCAGGGGCCGGAGCAGCAGCATGGGGCTGCAGGAATACAACAGCAGGACACGGGAGACAGAGCTGGAGCAGGAGATCAAGCAGCTCAAGCAGGTAAGGAGGGCTGGGCTGGCAGGAAAACGATTCCCTGGCGCCATGGGAGGACGAACAGGGTCCAGGGGCTCTCTCCCAAGGGATGGGGTGGATCCAGGAGCCCAGTGCTGTCTCTCTGTCCTGGGAGAGGGAGGTTGGTGCTTTCTCAGGGACGGCAGCAGCAGCCCTTCTCTCTTCTGTGTCCCCTGGATCTTCCCAGTGTATCTCATGCCTCCAGAGGTTCTGCAGGCTCTGCTGAGATGGAGGCAGCAGCCCCAGGCGCTGTGTGAGCTGTGTTAGGATGAAAGCCCCTGTCTGCCTTTGCCAGGCTGGGTCAGCTCTGAGTCCCAGGTGCTCCAGCAGCGTGTGCTTTGTGTGTGTGAACAGGATAACAGGAACCTGAAGGAGCAGAACGATGAACTGAACGGGCAGATCATCAACCTGAGCATCCAGGGAGCCAAGAACCTGTTCTCAGCCTCCTTCTCCGAGTCCCTGGCAGCTGAGATCAGCTCTGTCTCCAGAGATGAGGTACGTGCCGTGAGGAGCTGCTGCCTCAGACTGCACCTTCCTGGGTGGAGTTGATGTGCCCTGTCTGTGAGCCAGACTGTGCCCAAAATTCCCCTGGAAGCTGGCAAGAACAAAGAAATCCCCTCTAATTATCTGTAGAGGACTCAGGGCTTACCCTGACTCCCAGCCCTCCCTCCTAGGAACAGGGAAGCTGCTCCCTGCCCGTTTGCTGATTCTGGCAGCTCTGCTTTGCCTGCCCTGGGACAGCCTTTCCCTTCCAGGACAGAGCAGCCACCACAGGCTGTGTCCATCTGTCTGGAGCTGTCTTTAAACCCCTGAGAGCCAGAACATTCCCCCTGGAGATGCCAGCTCCTCCAGCACGTGTTCTCCCTGAACACCAACCACTGAGGCTGCACAAGCACTGGAATTAAATCTTTAACACCTCAGGAAATGGGGAAGCACACCTGGATATTTTGGAGATCCAGTGGAGATGTGATGCTCCCTGCTCTCCCCAGCGCCCCACCAGGCTGAGAGCTTGAGGAAGGACAGGAGTGGGCAGAACCAGGGTCAGGAATATCCCAGTCCAGAGTGAAGAGCCAGGGAGACACCCATGGGCGCACAGAGCCACGGGAAGCCCTGGGCAGTATCAGGCAGTGACCTCTCCCTCCCTTCCTCCCTGTGCTGCAGCTCATGGAAGCAATCCAGAAGCAAGAGGAGATCAACTTCCGCCTGCAGGATTACATCGACAGGATCATCGTGGCCATCATGGAGACCAACCCCTCCATCCTGGAGGTCAAGTAACGCCGGCTGCGCTCGTCGGTGCCTCGGTGCTCTGAGAGGATGAGGAGGGACTCCAAACGTCTTTGCACTTGATGAAGGCACAAGGAAGCCTCAGGTCAGGGATGACTGAGCCACGGACCAGGGAGAAGGAGAACCAGCAGCCAGGCTTTGTTGTCTGACTGCGTCACTTTGAAGCCCTTCTGGCTGCGGAGGGGTGAAAGGGAACCTGGAGAAGGAGCTCAGGAAGGGGACACTGCAGGAAGTGCCTGTGGCGCTGGGGACTGTCCCCACAGGCACCAGGCCCCTCCCAGGGACTCTCCAAACCGCGGGAGATGAGGATGGAGATGGAAGCGCTGGCTTTCCCCCGCTGCCCTGCCCAGCCCCAGCCTCTGCTGTGCCAAAGTGTCCCTGACACACTCACTGGGCAGAGCTGGGAACGAGGGAAGCGCGTCCCGGACTCGCACAGGGTGGGGGTTTGGTTTTGTTTTGGGGTTTTGTTGTTTGTTTTTTTTTTTTAATTAACTTAATGCAAATGTCCTCATCCAGCTGGCTCGGCCCATCCTTGCCCCGTGCTCCTGCTGGGGCCGGCAGAGCCCTCAGTGGCTGCAGGGGCAGCCCGGGGCTCTTGGGGACAGGGCGTGAGCACACTTGGTCACCTGCCTCCTTATTTATTTTTGCTGTCTGTGGCTCAGTACTGTCGGCGCGTCTCGGCATCCCGGCTCCTCTCCCTCCTCCCTCCTCCTCCTGCCGGGCTCCGGGGGAAGCCGTCACTGGTCCCCAGCTGGGGACAGGCACGCGGGCTCTGTCGGCACCGGGGCGAGGCTGCAGCTCCTCACCCCGCACTGGAGGCCGGTCCTGGCCACCTCTCCTGGTCCCGGCGAGGGACACGCAGCACTTTGGGAGCTGCAGCGGAGAGGCCCGAGCTCCCCCCTCACCTCCCGGAGTCCTGGGGCCAGCGGCCTGTGCCATTCCCAGCCGGAGCAGGGCTCTGCTGGTGATAGCTGCAGTCCTGGAGGGAGAGCCTGCTCCGGCCGCCTTTCCCCTCTGTCCCCTGGGCTGGGGCCGGGCGGGAGGAGCCGCGCTCGTTCCTCATCCCCGGCACCGGCCCGGGCTGGAATCTCTGTGCCGGTGGGGACAGGAGCCGGCGAGCTCCGCGGCAGCTCCCCGGGAAACAAAAGCCATGTTTACACCGGACAGCTCTGGGCTTGCTGGCACAAGCGGCCGCGGCACAGCGTGGCCCCGGGAGCGGCCGCTCTCCCGCTGCTCCCCCGGGCTCCCGGAGGAGACAGCCAGCGGAGTCCCAGGGATGGCTCCAGCCAGCGGTTCCTCTTCCTGCTCGGCGGGTTTTGGGAACGCCGGAACGGCCTGGAAGCAGGAGCACAGCAATCCCGGGGGGTGCCTGCTCCTCCCCGAGCCCCTTCCGGCCCTCGGGGTGACCCTGCCTGGGGACACATGGCCGCTGTCACCGCCTTATCCCGGGGGACCCGGCCCAGCCGCGGCCACGTCGCCTCTGGGTGCTCATCCCGGGGCAGCTCCTGCACCCCAAACCCCGGGGCAGCTCCTGCACCCCAGCCCTCCCCAGCACCCAGCCCTCCCTGCTCCCTCCCTGCCCCGAGGCCGCGGGAAGAAGCCACGTAATGTACATTTCCAGAGAAGCTTTGGGTGTAAATCAGTGTATACTTGGAGAGGGAAAATTTTTCTATCTTGTAGAGTAGGTATTTTTATAGAATGAAGGTTGATCCATTTTTTTAATACTTTAAAAGAAGAGAGAAATGTATCTGTGTATACACAAAAGCATATATATATATATATGTATAAATATATAAATATTGGAGATCTGCCTTTCTCGACTTGGGATCCCGGATCCCCAGGTCTCAAACAATCGTTTGTTTTTTCCTGTCGCTCTCACAGAGGTACTGTAACTGTAAATAAGCACCGGGAAAAAAAAAAAAAAAAAGTTTTAAGCAAACAAAAAGCACTGACTTGCACATTCACCATGCTTTAAAGTCCATATGGAGAGAGAAAAACAAAAACAAAACAAAAACTGTACATCCTGAAAATGTTCCTCTTTCTCGACCGGTATGTGAAGGAAGTCCCCCAAAAAAAGAGGCAAAAACGGTATTGTCTTAACTGATGTATCAATTCTTGTCGGATTAAAAGCTGTTACTATTCCTGCCCGGAGACTTTTTTTCCACAGAGGTGGATTGGAGCACCCTGAGGATCTGAATGTTGCATTGGAGCATCCCAAATCCAAGTGCTGGATCTCCAGTGGGGCTGGACTGAGTGGAAATGCTCCTGCACCAAGGAGTGCCCTGATTTTGTGGGGATGAGGATGAGGATAAGGATGAGGATGAGGAAGGCTGGACCTGGCTGGGATGCCTTGATTTTGGGAGGATGAAGATGAGGATGAGGGAGGGTGGACCCTGCTGATTGCAGAGGGATCGAGGTCGGAGGGAGCCAAAACCTCCCCAGCCAGCCAAGCTGTGTGGGTGGGAATGGGGGAATTCCCCCTTCACCTTCCTGGAGGATCGGGGTGGGGTGAGGGACCCTCGGAGCTGATCCTGCTGCCCAGGGCCGGGGCAGGCTGGGGCAGGGACTCGTGGGTCTGCCCCCGGCAGGAGCACGGAGCTTTCCCTTCCCCTACGCCGCCGGGAGAAGCCCTCGGAGCCCTCGGCTGCTCTGAACTGCTCTAAAAATCCCTTAAACGCCCTCACCTCCCTGCTAAGCTGCTCCCCACCCCTCTAAGCCTCCTCCACCCCTCCCCACCCCTTTAAGCCGCCCCAAAGGGCCTGAACGTGCAGAATCCCCTCCCAGCTCCTGCCGTGCCTCCGGATGGCTCCAGATTGTTCCTCTGAACTGCTCCGAGCAGCCCTGGAGCTGCAGCAAAGAGCTGGGGAAAGGCTCTGACACACCCTGAGTGCTCTGAAACCCCCCAGATTGCTTCAAAACTGCTGCACACTGCTCACAGCAGCACTGAGGCTCCAAAACATCACAGAGCTGTCCCAAAACAGCCCTGACATGGTCCAAAATGCCCCTGACGTGCTCTAAAATGTCCCTGAGCTGCATAAAATGCCCCAAGGCTGCCCAAAAACATCCCAGAGCTCCTCCAAAACATCCCTGACAGGCTCTAAAATGTCCCTGAAGTGCTCTAAAACCATCCCTGAGCTGCCCTAAATGTCCCTGAGCACCTCTAAACCAGCCCTGAGCTGCCCTAAACCAGCCCTGAGCTGCCCTAAAACATCTCTGAGCACCTCCAAAGCATCCCTGACCATCTGCAAATCACCTCTGTAGCATTCCCAACTGCTCTACACCCCCCAAGCAGCTCTAGAGTGCACCAAAGATTTCCCCAAACACCTCGAAAACATCCTTTTAAAAATTCCTCTGAAATCTCGTCCTCCAACATCTCAAAGCTGATCTAGAAATGGGGTAAGGAAATAGCTCTGGGGGTGTTTCTGTGGTGCTGGGTCGCTCCAAGGAGATGGAAATCGCCTTTGAGGTGCTCAGGCTCTGGAAGGACGGAGCTGTGGCCATTGCTGAACCACTTGAACTGCTCAAACAACGCTCGTGCTCCTCCAACCAGCCCTGAAAGGCACCAAGATTCTCAAACTGCCTCGAAGTAGCACTTGAAGCCCTCTAAACTCTTCTAAAACTCCTCGAAATAGCTCAAAATGGATCACAGCTCTGAAGCTCTGAAGCTCTCCAAGCCTCCTCCGTGCAGCTGTGAAACTCCTCGAGTGCCCCACCAGCCTCCAAAAGGCCCTTGAAACCCCTCTGGACCTTCCTCATGTGCCTCTCAACAGGGTTAAAACTTTTAATAACATCTCTAAACTCAGTTTGCAACTGCCCTAAACCCCTCTACACGATATCAGAGGGACACAGGCAACCCTAAAATGATTATAAAGCTTCTTGAAAACTCATTAAAAAATAATCAGAGCTGCTCCAAAACTCTCCAGCTCTTCTGCACCTCCTCTGAAAAGGGCTCAGAATGGCTTTAAACCTCTCCAGCCTCTTTTCAAAACTGCTCCACAAATGTCCTAAAGCTCTGAAGGTCTCTGCATCCTTCAAAAGAGCTCCAGAGCTGGTCCCAGCCCAGCTCCAACCCTTCCACCCAGCTCGGGCTGAGCACTGTGACCAACCTCCAGCCCTGGGGGCAGCTCTGGGCCCCTCATGACAGGCAGGACATGGAGGGGCTGGAGCATGTCCAGGGAAGGGAACAGAGCTGGGGAAGGGGCTGGAGCAGCAGGAGAGGCTGAGGGAGCTGGGAAAGGGGCTCAGCCTGGAGAAAAGGAGGCTCAGGGGGGCCCTTCTGGCTCTGCACAACTCCCTGACAGGAGGGGACAGCCAGGGGGGGTCGGGCTCTGCTCCCAGGGAACAGGGACAGGAGAAGGGGGAACAGCCTCAAGTTGTGCCAGGGGAGGTTCAGGTTGGATACAGGGGAAATTTCTTCATGGGAAAGGTGGTCAGGCCCTGGCACAGCTGCCCAGGGCAGTGGTGGGGTTCAAGGACATGGATGTGGCACTTGGGGACATGGGTCAGTGGTGGCCTTGGCAGTGCTGAGGGACAGTTGGACTTGATGATCTCAGAGGCCTTTGCCAGCCACAATAATCCTGTGATTCTAAGAGCCTGTGGGCACTTCTGAATGCCACAAAGCCTGGCCACAACCAAGGCCACCACGCTCATGTCCCTCATGCCCTGGTCCTTGTCCTGTGTCTCCACAGCAGGGCTGCATCCAGCAGGGCTCCCTGGCCACGTCCCTCGGCCCCATCGTGGCAGGAATGTGCTCCACTCCACCCGTGGGGCTGTGCTGCAGGAGGACCCTGTGTGGAGAAAGGATTTCCAGCTCCTTCCCCTCCTGCTGCTGAGCCCGGGCTGGGCTGGGCTTAACCCTCGGCAGCCGGGCTGGGAGGGAGGAGGGCCCCAACCCTGGGCTGGGGGGGGCAGCCCCCGTGCCCCCCTCACCCCGGGGTGCTGCCTGTGCCACCCGCTGGTTCTTGCCGTGGACAGAGCACCCGGGATGCTCCCGGGGCTCCAGCATGGGACACAGCCCCTGGCAGGGACACACCGGGGGTGGTGACACCCAGCAAAGACCCCACACCCGGCCAGGAGTCAGGGACAGCAGCCCTGCCTGTTCCAGACCATTTTCCTCCTCTTGCTCCAAGCTGGGAATTCCCGGCTGACGCAGAACTTGGGGAGGACAGCCTGCTGAAGCCCCCTGCCCCCGGAGCCTGGCAGGGCACCCCCGCCTGCCGGGACCCCCCAGCCTGGCCAGGCTTCCCCCGCTGCTCCGGGGCCTCCAGCCTGCCCGGTATCCTCCAGCCTCCCTGGGAGCCCTCCAGCCTGGCCGGGAACGCCTCCTCTACTCTCTCTGGGACCCCCAGCCTGCCTGGGACCCCCCAGCCGGGGGCTGCAGCATCCCAGCGCCCCGGGACGGGGCGGGCGGGCGGGGCGGGCGGAGCTGCGGGGGCCGGCCCGGGAGGCGGGGGGTGGGGGGGGTCTCGGGCCGGGGCGGGGGCGCAGGCAGGACCTCCCCCTCCCCTCCCCTTCCCCTCCCCTCCCCCGGCCGGTCCCCTCCTCCTTCCCCTGCCGCCGAGGGCAGCCGGCGCCGGCCCGTCCCGTCCCGGGGCTCGGTGGGCTCCGCTGCGCTCCCCCGGCGCTGCCCCCTCCCCATGCGGGGGTCGCGGGTGGGCGGCAGCCCCGGCCCCCCCCGCCCCGCCATGGCCCGGCTCTCGGTCAAGGACCACCTGGACGGGATTCTCTCCGACTTCGAAGGTGCGGCCGGGGCCGCGGGGACCCCCGCGGGGACCCCCCCTCGGGGCTGGGCGGGCGGGAGGAACGGGGGATGCCCCCCGCGGGGGGAACGCTGCTGCCCGGGACTCTTGGGGGGGCGGGGGGTTCCCCCCAGGGGCTGAGCATGGCGGGGGGCTGCACTCCCCCCGCCCGGGGGCTGATTTTGGGGCGATGCTGCTGGCTGGGCTTTTTGGGGGGGCTGGGGTTCCCGCCCGGGGGG
>VZUI01084433.1:0-23920 GCA_013401135.1 Cettia cetti | reverse complement strand
TTTATTTTAATATTCCTAGTAAAGAACTGCTATTCCTATTCCCAAATCTTTGCCTGAAAGCCTTTAATTGCAAAATTGTAGTAATTTGGAGGGAAGGGGAGTTACATTCTCCATTCCAGGGAAAACTCCAGTTTTCCCTGGCAAGATACCTGTCTCTCTAAACCAGGACATAAACTCTTAAACTTTTCAGAGTATAACTAATAAAGACTTGTACTTACTTTTTCTCCTTTGTCCCCTTTCAGTCCAGGAAAGCCAGGAAAGCCTTCTTCACCCTACAACAACAATGGAAAAAAACCCTCATATCAAATGCCGTATCATTCTGTGGTATATCTGTGTACTTTAGACAGTGCAGCTGCCATCTCTCGAGAACTGAGTCCAGCTTTTCACCCTCACTGTAACAATGCTGAGCTCAGTCACCTGTAACTTGCCCATATTTGAAGAGGTTCACTTTCAGTTTTCCATTCCAGTGCACTCCTTCCCTTCCTTTTTGAAATTACCATCCAGAAACAGCAGTTCTCTAAGAAAAAGATTAGAGGCCTACCCTTGTTTACAAAAAAAAAAAAAAAAAGTATTTGAAGCACAGCAAACCCCTGAGAAACCATCTTTTTGCCTTATTCTAAAGCATAAGAACTTGAAGTTTGGCATGGCCAGCTTACTACAACGCAAAGTTCCCAATGGCATAATTTTTTTTTTTTTTTAATTGAAATAAATGGCATGGAAATTGACATGGAAAATTTTGGAAAAATTGAAATTTTAAAGGGATTATTTTTCCCTCTAGCTACTCTCATTTGGACAAAAGACTGGGAGGTTTCCCTATTTGCATTTGTAAAAATTCACTAGCACAGAAAAATCCTTTTGCAAAAGCATTAATTTGGCTAAAAATTTGATGCATACATTTGCAAATTGTCTGTATTTACATAAGGACTACCTAAATATATAGATAAATTCAGGCCAAATTTTACCACATGCTTATTTGTGACTTCATTTTTGTAAGTCTACTCTAGCAGACTTAGATGGATGTATTCCTAGGGCAAAGTTCCTTATTTTGACAATAGACAGTGTCAAAATCCAGCCTTATTTATTTATTTATCACTGTATTTGGCACTCAAAGGTAAAACAAAAGATAGTATCTGAAAAGTAACTGTCCTGTATGTGCAAATTAAAGTCTTTACCTTTATAATCACATTTCTTGCTAACTGAACCTTTACAAAGCACTCCAGAATTTGCAATGCAGCTGGTGATAAAAATCAGCTCTGCTATATTCGAAAGGCTCTCTAATGAGATAGAAAACCCATCAAATAGCAAACGTGATTTTTGAGGAAATCTTTTGCTCTAAGAGGTCAATATAACTTGAAGGAACTGCTGTTCCATGGCAAAGTGTGCCACACAGGTAGAACAATTTGTGTCTTTCCTATGCAAAGCAAAATGGAGTTTGCATAAGGTCCACTTAATTAGCTTCTTCTCTTGCCTTTTTTTTTTTTTTTTTTCTGCCATGAAATAGCAACTGCTTGGCAAAGCGGAACAAATTAATCCTAGGAGCAGTCAATAAGTTTGAAGCACCGTGCTCATAGAAATATTCATGCAGGACAGGACAGTACCCACCAGCTTTTCCAGTTTTTCTCCAGGGAGAAAACTGCACAGAACCTAGACTCTAGAGACAGGTTTAACATCCCCTGGGGAAACATCACTGGAAAGGCTACAGAGTGGGAAGAGCTCCTACTTCTGCCCCTTCTGCTGACTTCCAGTAGAATCATTAAGGGCAGAAAATATCTCCCAGGTCAAGTCCAACCATTTACCCAGCATGGCCAAGTCCACCACTAAACCACATGCCACATCTGCATGTTTTTTCAACACTTCCAGGGATGGTGATTCCTTAACTTCCCTGTGCAGTCTGTTCCATTTGCTTGACCATTTTAAATTGCAAGCATTGTGTAAATATGAAAAAGAAATAGCAGAGGCAGAGAGCACAGGGCAGTGAAATAACTGCCAGGCAGACATTGTTTGCAAATGTTTTGGGGTGAAACACACTGGGAGAACAGACAGACTCTGGCAGTTGACATGGATCCCTGGGGAACAAAAGTCCATCACATTCTTTGCACAAAGGCCAAACCTGGTTGTGCCACTGAGAAGGGATTAAAATAAACCTGTATTCCCACAGATTTGCTGCACTCCCAGCTTCGACACAATGGGAATCAGGTGGTGATGTGTAAACCACATGTAGCTGTTTATGCCATGCAATCCTATTGTCACCCATCTATTTTATGAATATCTGAAATTCAAAGGCTGTCTTTTTCCGGAGAAGCATCAGGACCAGAATAGGAAGGTAACAATGACTTGGGAAAGGAGCCTTCCATACTCATCATATGCACATGTACCTTAATTGTTGTAGGTTGTGCAAAAATTCACCTCACTTGGGTTACAGTGAGCTCCACTACCCCACAGTTTATGGAATACCATATGTTTATGGTCTGTGACCAAATTATATCCACATTTGCCATGGTGTAACCCCAGCCAGGCCCACACAGCCACTCACTCACTCCCCCACCAGTGGGATTGGGGAGAGAAATCAGAAGGGTAAAAGCTGAAAAACTCACGGGTGGAGATAAAGACAGTTTAATAGGGAAAGCAAAAGCCAAGCACACAAGCAAATCAAAGCAAGGAATTAACTCCCTGCTTCCCATGGGCAGGCAGGTGTTCAGCCATCTCCAGGAGAGCAGGGCCCCTCACAGGTAATGGTTTCTTGGGAAGAAAAACCATCACATTCCTCCCCTCACTTTATGTATTGAGCATGATGTCACATGGTCTGGAATGTCCCTTTGGTCAGTTTGGGTCACCTGTCCTGGCTGAGTCTCTTCCCAACCTCCCCTGCATCCCCAACTTCCTCCCCAGCGTGGCTGTTACGAAAAGCAGAAAAGGCCTTGGCTCTGTGTAGGCCCTGCTCAGCAATAACAAAAACATCTCTGTATTACCAACACAAATCCAAAACACAGCCCCATACCAGCCACTGGGAAGAAAATTAGTTCCACTCCATCAAAACCAGTACAACATCCCATGTAGATGCTGCTATGTCTGAGTGGAGATAATGATGAACTTACAGAAAAAATAACCTTAATTGCTAGATGATATATTTCATCAGAGTGGGAAAAATTAGTGCACAGATTTTACCATATCCAATCTCATAACATTTTTTTTCTGAAGAGACTTAAAACAGAGAAGGAAGGAATCTGCAGGTATAAAGAGAGATGCAGAGATAGAAAATTCAGTATTACCTGATCCTAGAGAGACATCAGAAGCACATAAAGGAAAAATTCCTCAGTGTTTTTAAACATTCCACTCAAACTTAAATGTTTTCCTTTCCTCCATTTGCAACTCCCCAAGCAGCTGCCAAGCTTACAAATATTTCTTCTAACTTAAGAATAACTGTGGCCTCTAATCACATATTTTATTTGAAACTCTGGGTTGCGGCCCCTGTTAATGAAAATAGAGCAAACTAAACAACAACAACAACAAAAAAGGGTGGGGAAAATCAGCCCAAAACACATGGTTAGATTCTCATTTGCCTGTCAAATTCCAATAAATCAGTGGTCTCTTCCTTTAGCATACCCACCAGACAACAGAAGACAGATTATTCTAAGGTCAATTCCATACATATTATATATTTAATCTCCCAGACTGGTCTGCATCTCACACAAAAATGCCACTTTTCTAATCCGGGTATGAAATTAAAATCTCTAACCCTGTCACAAAATGTCAATGGAGGTGTCATTGTGAGACGTGCAAAAAATCTGCCAAGCATAACCCCATGAATCACACACTCAGAATGCTGGCAGCTGCACAAACTGGAGGGTCTAGAGCCAAAGTAGGAGGCAAAATGGCAAGATTTGAAAAGAAACAAACAATTGGGCAAGATGAAATGGAAACAGAAAATTGAGCTGTGGAGTGGTGGCACTTCACCATTAGACCTCTCTCTCTCCTTTGTTAATTAACTTCACAGCATCCATGTGAAACGAGAAGGGGGTTACAGCAACTGTAATATTGCTGTCACCTCCTGAGGGTGATCAGTCAGAGGTACAACAAAGCAGAGGACAGACAAAAGGTCCCAGAGTCTGGGGCAAAGACAGAAACTCACTACAGATTTCCTGTGACCCAGGTCAGTGCTTTAAACATAAATTTATTATTTCTCCTGGCTCTTTGGCCTGCATCTAACTTGGCAGCTTGATGTTCATGAAGAAGAAATGAGAAGATGATGGGTAGCTGTCCTACTGCTGATCCATGGTTACACACTGAGCTGTTATCAGTGTTTGATGAGTTGCATGAAGTGGGGGGACAGAAGAGATTGATTTGGGTCTTCAGGTTCAAATGTCTTCCAACACTTCCAAGAGACCTCATGGTTTGGAAGAATGCAGTACCTTTCTTTGCAGGATTTCTCCATTGAAGGGAACCAACCAAGGTCATAATAAATATTTTATTGAAATATACTGTAAATTTTGAGTGGGTTTTTTTGGTGGTTTTTTTCTTAGAGAGGCAGGGCAAAGACCAGGGTTTTATTAAAAGCCAGGGATGATCTGCAGACCAACAGAGAGGCAGAGCTGCAGTGGATATATGTCACCTAGCTCCATTCTCAAAAGCTGCTGACCAGACAGACAGCACAAATGACTGCCATTCTCCAGTGCCCAGATGCAGGATTCTATTAGCTTAATGATGCTAAAGCCCTATTAATATGTTGGCAAATTTGACACCAAAGCTGGCCTAATCTGCTTCAACATAAAATAAGACATTCATCTCAACTTGGATCTTGCTGCAGTAAAGAAGAAGAAAAAGATAAAGAAAATCTTCTCTTCTGGGTCTCTGTATCATATTCTGATTTAATAAACAGAATGGTAGTGTGGACATGATACACAGGGATCAGTAAAAGTCATAGGTTCTTCAGGACTATCAGGAAATCCAGCCCAGTGCAAAAAACCCTGTTTAAATGATAACTATTGGTGGTTTTTGTATTTCAAACGTATGAAAGATTTTATTTAATTCATTACATGGAATTTGGTTGTCCCCAAAAGGTACTTTCCCAGGAGATATTAATTTTCAAAAGCTCTCTAACTTGAATCTTATCATGAATATCATGGACCCTCCCATGAAACCAGAAGGATCCTTCTGACCCTCCATTTTATGATCATGGTTCTTCTGGAGAGAGCAGATGCTCTATTTTTCAGAGATTCCAACAGATATCTTTCTCTCAAAAACCTGATACTCTAAATTTTCATAAAAATAGGTAAAGCAACAGCTGGATTGTAGCTCATTTGACACATGGTCACCTATAAGCTTGGTAGTGCAGGAGAAAAAGATGCATCAGAGCTCACTCATGTGGCACAGCTCTGCTGTACTCAAGGTCAGTGTAGAGTTCAGAGTAACACAGAAACATCCTAAAGACTTCGAAGTTGTCAATGGTGCCTGGAGTCCAGTCCATCAGCTTCCTATTATCTGCTTCCCCATCACAATACTTCTTCACTCCCCAAGCAAGTAACTGCTGAGAGACTGGGGTGGTCAGACACCCCTGACAGTTCCTGAACTTCTGCTTCATCCTCAACCCAGGCTGAGCCAAGTGGAGAATGTCCAAGCCAAGAAAGCACCTCTGCAGCAAAGAGAGCACAGGGGAGTACAAGACGGAGCTCTGCTGTTTGAAATACTCCTGTTCTACAGCTAGAGTTGCTCAATTGATTGCTGAAATGCTCAAATTAAGAAAGAGTCAAGAGTTTGAAGAGCTATTTATGATTTAACATAATTAATAGGAGATAAAATATAATTGGAAACAATCAGTACTATAATCCCATTGCACAGAGGAATAACCTGACAAATATACTGGACTGCAATGAGTTGGGTTTGCAGAATTAGGACGAATAGATCCCAAAAGTTCATTTTTTCCTGTCTATGATTAATGCAAGAGGGTCTTCAATTGAAGACACATTTCTTATAAACCTTAAAATCTGAAAAACATAACTCTGCTCCAGAAACTTCTTTGCCTTGAAGCACAAGTTGATGCACCTTGCCAGCACCTGACATTGCTCAGGACCAGACAAACAGCTTGCCAAGTACCAGAGGGAAGTGTTCATTGAAACAGAAAAATATTCCAGTCATGTATCATGGCATTGATGAATTAAAGTCTTTACATCTATAAAAAGAAAATAGTTCTGGTCTTGTGGATGATTTGATACATACTGGTCGATACTTTTTCTTGCAAGAATAATCTATAAATTCCATTTGCTCTGTTTCTGGGAAGTTTCTGATGCTTCAGATCTCCACATACCCCTCAACAATTTCAGCAGCTCCAAGAAGAGTTTATTAGGGCAGAGGAGTAATGTGTCAAAGCACTCCAAACTCTGGTCTTGATCTGCTCTTAACCATCTTCTGCTACTGATAGTCCACGTTCACCTCTTAGTCTATCTTCTGGTGCCTCCCTGAAATGTGTACAAATCTTTCCCTTGGGATTAACTGCATCATCTAGTCCATGTTCCTCTCCTCCTCAAAGAGTCCCTTCCTTTAAATCTCTCCCTGCTGGGTTAATTTGTCAAATCACAGATCATTCTTCTCACTGCTCTTTGCAAGAGCAACATCCCTCCACACCTCTCCTTAAATGTCACACCCAAACTGAAGAGAACATCTGCCTAAGGTCTTATCACCACCTACTTATAACTTGCAGTGATGCACTGCTGTTCATTGCCAAACACACCTGAGGCTGCTCATTCAAGTCTTTGCCAAAGCTATAAATCTGTTGGATCCAGCCAGACCAGGGGTTGGAACTGGATAATCTTTAAAGTCCCTTCCAACCCAAACTATTCTATGACTTTATGCTGTTTCTTTATGAAGTGGTGCTGCTCCCTAGGTTTTTTTCATCTCAGAGGTTATGATCCTTCTTCCCATTTTACTTGGACACTGAAGTACAGGAAGGGGGAAAGCTCTGGTCAAGATCTACTTTGGAGCCAGTGACAAGGACAGGAAAAAACCAGTCTCCAGAGACCCAAACCTACTCCCAATACCAAATGTATCAGATATCCTTGAAATAACAACCACTAAGGGTCCACACACTGCTTCAGCAGGAAAACAAACTTCTGTCATAAAAAAAACCTCACATTTTCCTCATCTGGCACTCAGTACTATGTGTACATTTATTACCCGGCAGGGTCTGAGACCCAAAACACAATCTTCCTGTCAATGCCAGAGACAGAAGGCCTTGTGGGCTTTGGGAGACACAAAATCTCAAGGTAGTGCTTAAGAAGAAGGGTAAAAGACCCAGAATGGGAAATTAAGGGTGGTGCACTTGGGCAAGTTAAGAACAGCATAAAATCCAGTGTTGCCCTGTCTCAGCTGCCCTTACCTGCCCCTTCAGGGAACCCATGAGCAAGGCACCTGCACCTTCTCAGCCATCACAAAGCCAAGAACAGCCCAGCAACAGCTTTCATCAGTGGAAAGGGGAAACCCATCTGCTTAACTAGAGAGATTAACCAGCAGGGAATGCTTAGGATACCTTTGATGGACCAGTGATAGCAACTTCGTGTAATGCTTCAGTTCTCTGTAGGCTTCGAGCTGCACTTTCAGAGGGTGTGCTCCAGACTGCTGGGAAAGCGGTTTTACTTCCCTCCTAACAGGCAGATAATCCATACCTATCCACTACAATATCACTCTCAGGAGCATCCTGCATTCCAACAAGATTTATCAATTACAGAATCAAGACAATCTGGTTTCCAGCCCCGCCCCCCCAATTTATTTTCAGAAAAAACATGGAGTTGGCAAATCTCTCTCACATGCTTTTCCTCACTGCCAGTGGATCTTGGCAGAGAAAGCCTCTAAAGAAACAAGCGCTGGAGACTTTGCAAACTTCTGGCTGCCAGTAGATGTCATTGCATACCAGCAATGTACTGCCAGCCAGGGGACAATACTGAAAAGAAATACATGTTTTCAAAGTTTATGTAAGGAAAAAAAAAAGAAAAGAAAAGAAAAAAAGGAACCAAGTTACTAGTACTCTTACACTGCTGAGAATTAAGCTGTCACAATCACAGTAAGTATGTGAGCTGACTTCGAGTTGTTTATTGCAATCTGCAGCTGTTATTCTGGGTCACAGAAACCCACAGAATTTATCTAAAACCCTCTAATTATGGTTAAGAAAAAGAACTCCATCAAACCATGGTTACTTAGCTCTGCAGAATGTGCTTTAACTACATTTAAGAGGACACAAAAATACTCAGCATGCAGACCAAAATTGGTCACATACACAAGATGATTCAGAACACAAGTAAGGCAGATAGTGACATTACTAGAACTCACCTTTTAATATGAGGATTCTGAGAAGAAATCACAGATATGAACAATTCCAGTGAACTGCATGACAGCTTATGAGGTGGATGAGGTATTATTACAGAGATATTTAAGTGCTGGACTGAGAGGTTAAGGGCTCTTAACCAGCATTCAGTAGCTCAGAATATTCCTGAGCCAAAGAATAGTTCCAAACCAAAAACAAACCCAAAACATACATGTAAAAAAAGCCCTGAAGATTGTGCATTACCAGGTCAGTTTTACTCACATTACCTTTTATTCTGCAATAAAATAAGAAGACCTGAGCACTAAGAACATGAGAACGCAACCCTGAGAAGGCAACGTTTCCATAGCCACTGTCTCCAAGGAACATCAGTGACAGGGCATTGGAGTTTTCTCTTCAAATTTCAACTCAACATTATCTCTAAACTTGAGATGTTTTCCCATTTTGTTACTGTCAAGATGTCCTCAGTGAAGGAGCCAGCAGGGATGCTGATGCACCAAGGCTCCTGCAGCTGGCTCCCGCCTTAGCCTCTCAGGGGAAACCCTTCAGCTCACCAGTCCTAGGTAAACTGGGTGGCATTTGTGGGTTTGGGGACTTTGTGACACTACCTGTACACCACAGCAGCCCAGACAAGGTCTGTAGCCTCACTGGAGCATCTTCCCTGCACTGGGCTCACCATTTTAGAAAGGAAAAGGACACACATATCTCTTGTAGGGATAATTAGTTTTATTTGGAAGTTGCAGGAATAAAGACTATTTCTTGGTTCATGTAAGCTTAGGCCCCACATCACTGAAGAGCTCAGAGAACACATCCTGCTAGTAGAAGTTCAAGCTGATTGCTCCCCCTCCTTTTTACTGAAGTTGTTTTCAAGCTTTCACCTCTGGCCCTTGGGTCTAAAATATCATTTCCAGCCTGAGCTACTGCCAGCAAATCACACACACCATCCTCCTGGTCCCAGAATGCATCCCTTAAAAACATACAGAAGAAAGCTCTCTTTCTCCATCAAACCAGCTGCAGCACCAGACTCCAGATATGCCTGCAGCACTTTATGTAGGCAGGACTGCACTCATTTTCTTATGTCCCAAGTTGCTGGATGCTGCCCAGCCCTGATCTAAAGGCACAGTGCTTCTGCTAATTTGGTAAGTCCTGCTGACAGCACAGCACAGGGGTAAAAAAGCAACAGGGCTTTCGGGTCAGGCCTTTGGTTTATTCAGCTGCCTCAGGGCCGACAGAGCACAGGGCTCTGTGTGGAGACACTGTATCTTACAGAGCAGATTTCCACAGCTTTTCCAGAAGCCCTAAACATGGCAATAACTACAAATTGGAAGTGAAGGGAAGGGGAAGCAAAGTCTTTGTTTGAAGGATCTAGCAGGCAGGATATACAGACCTGGAGAGAAAGAGGTTTTTCAGATTAATTTTAGGGGAACAAAGACTAGCTGCTTTGCTCAAGGTCATTAGAGCCAAGTTCCAAGTCTGGATGTCCTACAGTCTAGCCCAGAGCCTGAACTGTCTGCTTGCTTTTCTTTTCTGTGCTTGGCCTTGCAGTCATTGCATCTCTAATAAGCCAAGCCACTTCAGAGATTTTATTCTCCTTAGAAATACTATAATAATCCTTCTGCATTTTCATCAGAGTCATTACCATGAAAAAAATTCTAGGGGAATATAGACTTAATCTACCAAAGTTGTTTCTTGTCATTGTTGGACATGAAATAAAGATGCTTGACTCCAGTTCAAAGGCAGAAGAAGATTAGAAGGCTTTATTTACAATTCATGCAGCCTTTTTATAACATGCTGCGATAAAAAGGCACATTATTGGTCCGTAGAATGGACACCTCTCTCCATTAGTTAAGTAACAGAAACAACACCTGGGAGAGAGGTTGCTATGAGAAAAATATTGTTTACTTAGAAATATTATGAGAAGAAAATACTTATTTACAGAAATTGTCCTTGAAAGAAAAACTCTCCCAAGAAATCTTCCCTTGGGAAGAAAATCAGCCACTGACAGGCTGAAAACCTTTCAGACTCAGAAATATCAGGCCCACAGTTTCTCATATTCATTGCTGCCTGTATGATTATTAGCATGAAGGGAAACAAATAAAGCACAAAAGGAAAGATTGGATACTCCTGGAAACTCATTAGTGAGGGAATTCCCTCACAAAACATACTGAAGCCTTCATTCACCACCTCTGCAAAAGATGGGTGCTCATGGTTGGAGTTCTTTCCTCTGACTAATTGGTTTCCTGTGGAAAAATCAGGGTAGTGATCACTTGATCCACTTGTTTAATGACAATTTTTCTTGCTTCCTACTCTTCCTCAACAGGTGTGAATAGTCCTTGCCCCAACCCTGAACAAACTGGAAATTTTTGTTCGTTTCTGGGCAAAGAAGGTGTTAGGAATATTCAAGAGTTGTACAAGTGTCTAAGAACAGCTACTAGCAGTCAAGACAAAGTGCAGTGAGCTCCTGGCCCATCTGCCTCAGTTTTCCTCATGGGAGACTTCTCAAACTTTCTGTCCTTCTGTCACCAATCACAGTTTGCAAAGCTCCACTGACCTCCTGAAGCAAAGAATGTCTTTGTGCTCACTAGAGGTTTACAGATGTCTCTCTCTAATTAACTCATATGCACTCTTTCAAACACACAAAATTTTAGCGGCCAGAACAGCCTGCAAAGAGGTGTTTCAATACTGCTGAATGAAAAGCAACTTCATTTTGTTCTTTTAAAACTTGCTATCAGGTATCTTGGTTTGACTCCCCTTCAGTTTTACAACAGAAGAAAGAGTGAATTTCCCACTAATATCTCCATACCACTCAAAGTTTGACAGATTTGTGTCTTTGTCCCCCTGAACTCATCACATTTCCAAGCACCTTCCTGCCTATAGAGCCTTCTCCCAGCTTTTGGACTTTGGGATGCTGGAAGCACCATTGCATAATGCTCAGTACTTTGCAAGACAAAGGCATAAGTTTTTGAAAGCCTCCCAGTTAAATTTTTCACGGAGGCATTAGAAGGGCTGGCTCGTGATGTGGATGGCTGTGCCCCAGGAATGCAGACCTCATGCTCTACAGAACCTCCCTTGTCAGACATGAATTCTCTGACTTTGATCGAGTTACTGAAACCCCGTTTTGCTTGAATCATCCTCAAAAATGCTCTCCAGCTGCTCCTGCTGCCCTCACTCCTCTCCTGCCCCTGCTCCTCTTGCATCAATAGAGATTTGAAGATGGGAGTTAAAACCCTTCCAGGATCAGGCCATCTGGTTTAGAAGATAGCCACTTAAATAACCTCCAAAATAAAGCTAAAGCGTTCCCTTTTGTGATGATGATGTTACAGAATTGGATATCAGTTCAACAACAGAAGCATTTTCGAAAGTGAATGAACATACAGTAAAGGGACACAGATTTATCAGTAGAAATATGACAGACTACATCTAATGCAAAAGGGATTAAGAACTCCAAGGGCTGAAAGATGACAGTCAACAACGGAAATTTAAGATGCAATACAGAGCAGCAATAGGTGAATCCCATCTCTCCAGGAAATCCACTTGACAGTGGTTTACAAGGGTACCTGTGGACACATTATGGTATTTTCTTTTTTCTTATATCTGTGCACAATAACTTGGCTGGATAAGCATGTTTCTGTACTAAAAAGCATCCTGCATCACTCTGAGTTATTCAGGCCTGGCAGAACATACCAGGCTGCTGCTTGAATCATCACAATGAGTTTCCTGGGTTTAAAAGCCACACAAGTCCTCCTGTCAACATGAATTAGGTTTTTATCCACAGCTGTTATTATCTTGGGGTTTACCACTAATGATGTGCTTGGCATGTTATATATGCTAATACAAGCATCATTTTGGCTTTAACTTGGTGATATAACCAAGGTGATGACCTGTAGAAGCAAGGCCAGAACCTCTCCTGTCCTTCTGGAAAAGCACAATATTTTCCTTCTGACAAATGCCTCAGACCTCACATAAATGCCTTACAAACAGTACTTGGCAACAACGTGGTCTGACAGGTGTTTGGCACTGGCACAGCTGGAGAGCAAGACTATAATAAGGGGGTGATTTTAATCTTGTCATCTCAGTCTTTTCAAAGGTAAGACCACTTTGTTCCATCAACATTTAGGATGTGAACCTCGTCCTTTTAAGGGATCCCATGGCACATGCACAACAACAACCACACAGACTGCAGCTGTTAGTAAAGTCCAGCATCTCTGCTCCAGCTCTCCAGCACTGGCTCATACCCATAAAAATCAAGGAAACTAAGCTGTCACAGCCAAAGTGAGAAACAAGAATTCCTGCTCATGCAGCCATTGCAGCACAGCAGGCAAACAAAGGAGCCACATGAATTTCCTTCCAGGTGTTCTCCTCTCTAGGAAGGTTTTAATTTCATAGGTTATTTTACTTTGATGGTAACTGGAATTGCAGGCACTTGAAGCCCTGCTCCCTGTGGTTCTGGCTACTTCTTGGGCACTGAAACAAACTGTGCATGGACATGGTCACAGCACCAAACCTGTCAGAGTTCAAGGAGCACCTGGATTGTGCTCTTAGTTACACAGTTTAGTTTAAGTAGTCCTGGAAGGAAGAGGGAGTTGAATTAGATGATCCATATGGAGTCCTTCCAACTAGATATAGTGTATGATTTTATGATTCTATATCCCGAGGCTCTCTTTTTCATCAAGCCAGTGACATACAGCTGATACATCTTTGCATCAGCAACAGCACTGACAGTGAACCATTGGGTGCACATGGGGCACAAACACCCTGGGCCCCATGAACCCTCCCTCCACAGATGAGAACAAGCTGCCTCAGGTGGCAGAGGTACCAAATAAACACCAAGAGCTGACCATAAATTCAGCATTCCACAAGCTTACATATTTGTTTGGGCTCTCAAAGCTGTTTGGCTACTCCAGCTGAAGAAGTTCTGCACATACTGTGACATCTCTCTACTTTTCCCCCTCCAGACCTGCAAACCTATTTGTCTATGCATGAAAATAATACAGATGGAGTGATATTTTCCAATGTTTTTCTGCAGAGTTCAAAACATAAGAAAAAAAGAACTTGCTTCAACTACAGCACACTAATACCATAAACATTGTGTTTCCCATCACACTGCTGGCTCTCACCACCTGCCAAACACAAGCTGATTTCCAAAGGCTGAATCCTGAGTCTCAAAGGCTAAATAGGGTCTGTCAGTGGGAGGACTGCAGGAAAATGAATGCAGAAATGTGTTCTTTACAGCCCCCATGTCTCTAGCCTGGCTCAGTAATATTTCCTGCCATGAGCAACTGGCATTTCCATTGTAATTTCACATGATGAATTACCATTATATACAATCAATATATCATAACCATAGAAAGAGCAAATGAGAAACTGCAATGGGCATAAATGCCACGTTCTCTCTAGCGCAGCATTCTTCCTTTCCAATCACAATCCAATATTGTTTGAAATTCTGTGAGCAATTGAACAGCCACAGATTCCCTGGAAAACATCTCAACGGATTCTTAATCTCATTTTCAATATGAACCATGGCTTCTTCCTTAATATGTTCATCTCCTATCCTGTCAATCTTTTTTCATTGTTCTTTGCAACTTGAAATTTCATTTTGATCATAAGGAAAACACCTTCAACCAGGTGTGATATGGAGCTACAGACAGAAAAAGATAATTCTCTTCTAAGTCTAGGAATCGAGACTCAGGGTTGTTTTTTTTTTTTTTTGTGCAGAATGGAAAGTTTGTAGCTAGAATTGCCTCCAAATCACCATTTTTTAAAAATGCAAATCAATCCAATCCTGCTACTTGTTTCCCACTGCTGATCACCAATGAAAGAGTTTTTTTCCAAGACAGATAACACAGAAATTTTCAGTGGTTATTCCATATCCTCAGTTTTAACCTTTTATTACTCTGTCCTGCCTAATATTTGAAGTAAAAAAATATTCCAGCTTTTTTCATACAGTTTATTAATGAAAAGATCCAATTCGAAGAAAGACTATGAAGGACTTCTCATAAGCCAAATTTAATTCTGATGAAAAATTCAATAAAATCAAAATTATGCTTTCCTTCTGTTTTTCATCCTTCCGGCCAATTTCTTTAGTGCATTATCCTCCATGAACTCACTGCTGCTTACACAAAGCAAAGCTTATGATTTCAATTTGATAAGATTTTCCATGGCCAATGCACAAAGAAACTCCAAGAATACGAAGGGGAAAAAGCAACAAAAACTCAAAAGCTTGTCTGCAGAAGGAGGCATAAAGGTTCCCCACAAAGATCCAACTGTGTCACATCTTTTGCATCCTATGCACTCCAAAAGCAACATCTGAACTACAAAAGGCAACAGCAAGCAACTCCTTTGTTGGACCAGTGAAGGATTAGATGTTACCTTTTCTCCTTTTTCTCCTATGCCGTAAGCTTTGCCCTAGAAATGAAAAAAAAAAAAAAAAGGAGGGGAAAATGTAAATTTGAAAACAAGGATATCAAACAACACTACAAATACATATTTCATGTTTTCCTTGTTATGTATCCAAGATCTATCTCTCTTTATATATAGACATACAACTCACTTCACAACTACTACAGGGAAAGCAATTTTATTTGGGCATAATTCCTTGATAATAATTCAGTGACAAATTAAACTAAAAACTTATCCCAAATTCTCCTACTGCAGCCAGAAAAAAATCTTATTTTTTATTCATGGAAGAGCATGAAGTTACATTTCCAAAAGCAAAGTTGCCAACAACGCTTACTGGAATGAATTTTACATAGGGTTAAAGATTTTCTTGCCTAAAAACTCATCCTGGCATTTGCATTAATTACAGCTGGAAAAGGCTGTGTCTTGGTCATCTGAATGTAAAAAGTCAAGGGAGATTTGGATCTTCTTGGTGTTCAGTTGCCTCATATTGTTCCCCCAGCAGACCTGCAGCTGTGCTAATCAAGTGCATCCAAGTAACATATTTAATTAGAAGATCAATATTCAGTCAGTTATCAGCTGTACCCAGGGATGAAACCTCCATTTGCCCCTTTCCAAGAGAGGCCAATGGGTGCCAGGAAGATCAGGTTCTTCCTGGAATTCAGGTCCAGCAGAGGGAACAGCTCTGACCGCTGCTGCTCTGACCACTGTGAGCAGGTTCTCACCATAAAGGAGAAAACAACTACTTATTACATTTTCATTTCCTTTAGCAAAATCTTTGGGTGTTTCTTACTTACTGACTCTCCTTTCTCCCCTCGGAGTCCAGGAAGCCCTGGGATGCCTCTTTCTCCCTTGAAATAGAAAATATGTTAATATCACATAGTTAATTCGTTCCTTTCTTACACATAGAAGGAAAGTGATGCAACAAGGGTTTGACTGAAATTATTGACACTTTTGGTTGCTAGTCTCTACAGCCAAGATTTCAGCTCCTGCCCTAAGGACTGGGTGTACCTAATTGCATGTCTTGAACATCCAAGTTCTCAGATTGGTTTTCCATTCTATTTTTCATATGAAAATACAGGTAGAAGCCTTTGGAGTGCACTGGCAAGGCAAAGAGTTTTCTCTTGTGAAGTACTTCAAAAGCCCTTATTTTTTATTAAGAGAGGAAATACTTGGAAAGGCACTTTGCACAAGACTTAGAGGGTTCTTGCCTAAAATGTGCAAAAGATAATCTGAAAAGATTGTTAAAATTTTAGAGTTGCTTTTTTTTTTTCTTTTTGTAATCCAAACCCCTTGTTTTCAGACAGACTAAATTTTCAGTGTAATCTAACTTTCCTCTTCCCTCCCACAAGTGTGCAGCACACACAGTCATTCTTCCTGCTTGTTCCAATGGGAGAAAGGGAAAGTAACATAGAAAATAGACAATTGGAAAGATACAGTTTATGATGGTTGGCAAAGTTATAACTAAGAAGGACATACACAGGGAGGAAAAAAGAAAAAAAAGGACATACACAGGGAGGAAAAAAGAAAAAAAACCAGGCAAAACTTTTTCTTCACTTTTCTCCTAAAAAGGACAGTGGTAAAAGGGATAAAGAGTCAAAGAAGATCCAAGATTTCATAAATATTTATCAGATACAGAACTAAAAGTGGTGCCAAACCCAGAAAAAAATACCCATAAATCATTTTCACACACTGCTCTGCAGTCTCAAAACTAGAGGAGGAAGGACCAGCTGAGGATATATCCACTACTTGGACTAGTTTAAGGCTTTGTGCTGTGTTGCCACCAGTTCCTTCAACTCCTTTAGCACTGGGAGCTGCTGGGGAGCAGAAGGCTCTGCCCACACATCTCTGCCTAGCTCCTTCCTGATTCTCACCCAAAATGTACAAACCAGAAACGTGCTGTGCTGAGCACCCCATCTCTCACTTACAAATACAGTGTGCTCACCTATTTGTGCCTCCCATCGTCTTTTGCTAGTGGGAAATCAGGCACTGTGGACTTCAGTACAGACTTAACATCAAGCTGAAAAAGTCTCAGACCTGGAGCAGGACCCTCCAGCACCACAGCATCAGTAAGTCTGATGACCACTGCTCTCCCCAAATCTCCCCACATGGACCACAGCAGGATTTAGTTTTGTGTCTCTATCCAATTTATCCTGATCTATTCCCCCTCAAAAAAATGTGCTGAGCAGCACCAGGAACTGAAAACATTTGCCAGGATCATGCTTTCTTTTCCCCAGGTGTTGAAATGCTTTTGAAAGCACAGGGAATATGAAAGTCTCTTTCTTTAACCTTTCTACTTTGTTTTTTGCCGAAAGAAAGAAAACTCACAGAGCAAGTAGCATATATGCAAAAATTATGTTGTGTCAATTAAGAAGGCTGCAGTAAAATTCATAAAATTTTTTATGCAACCATCTCTCTTAAGTCACTGAAAATACAAAGCCTTTCTAATCTGGAGGAAAAGATACAGCCTGCTAGAGCTTGTCTCATACACTGATCTTCACAAATTTCACAATGGCAGGTAAGAATTGTAATTTTGCGGACAAAAACACATCTCAGAGAAAGAATTTTCTCTACACTTGGATCAATAGCAGTGCTGGAAGAAAGAAGGAGCCTGTTGATCATCAGCCCAGTGCCCCAACCAGCCCTCCTGCCTGCCTGAAAACAACACAGCCTGCACAGGGACTGTGGAAGGAAAATAAATCAGACTGGGTTGTCATTAGCATCTAAAATTTGTCAATAGGACCCAGCTTCAGACATATTAGCCAGTTCTGTCACAGCTATTTCCTGCCTAGCTGTCTCCCAGTACGATCCTTTACAATACCTCATTCCAAAACACATCAGCTGTGTCTCCATGCATTACCCTCACTTTGGCAGCATGGGTGATTGAGGCAGAGGTTTTTATCTCCCAGAATGTTTTCTACTTTTTTGATAAAGAGGCAAGCTCTCCTGTTTCTCCCTGCCTTTGAAAGCATAGAGAAGATCAGAGTCATATTATCTTCATCTTTCTTTAATAAATACCAGGTGGTAATGTTGGGAAGCTGCAAATAAACATTGAATTTCTTTCCAAGGCCAGGATTTTAGCTTGGGTAGCTCAGTAATGCAACGAGAGAGAAGGAGAGCTAAAATTCATTCTTGAACATAGAGCAAGGACTGTGAAAAGCTGATCCTTGGCTATAGCAATGTAAGAACTGCCATCAGGAGTGTTATTGACACATAACATCTTTGCAAGCTGGGAGAAGCTAAATCATTTGTCTCAAATCATCATATTTATACTAAATTCTTGTTAGATCCTATTTTGGAATGGCATCATCCCCACCAAGTCCCTGAGACTGACACACTCCTGCCTTGTCTGTGTACAAGTCTCAAACCTCTATAGCCAGGGAAAAGTCACATCTGCAGGAGTGGGGCAGTCCCTTTGGAGTCTGTTCCAGGAAACCTGCTGGTGCTGTGCTTGCCAACACACTCCTCTGTATTCCACCAGTGTGTCCTGCACCCCAGTGCTGACCCATGAGACACACTGAGACACCCTCACCAGCACACAGACCTTGGCAAAGTGGGGGAAGACAATGGGATCTTCCTGGAAGGCCCTTTTATCATTATCATCCTTGTCTTTCCTGCAACCTCCTCACAACAGTCATGGCTTTGCCACTGCTTAAAATAGCCCATCACTATTTAAGCTGTCACGGATTAAAATAGAAAGTTCCTATTTATATCTGCTTGGAAGCATAAGGAACCTTTTTCTGCACAGGCACATTTGAGCAGTAACACACTTGAGCCCATGTTCTTTCATCTTAGCCTCCAAAAGTCTTATTCTTATTTCCAAAACTCCCTGCAGACAGCAGATCAAGCTTTGCCAAAAGACAACATATCTCTGAAGGTGTTTGACCTTCCAAGACCCAGAGATTTTTCCTTTCCCCTCCCACAGTCTTTCATAATAACTGAGTGACTTTTGGTGGGATGCAACTGAGTTATTCACTAAACAGGTATAAATTCAGTGACTCAGTTTGCAGAAGTGATTCAGATGGAAATAGCTTTGAATATAACTTTTTTTCCCAAATATCTTTTCACAGATAATAAAACTGGGAACTACCAACACCACCAACTTTCACCTCTCCAGCAATGTTGTGATTCTGTTTTCTTCCTGTACAAGTGCTCCCTTTGAGTTTATTGCCTCACAGGTCTATCTGTAACCAGGTACAGAAGGAAAATGTGTTCATTCTGAATGCACACCTGTGTATGTCAAAGAGCCTTGCAGAACAGGCAGGGTAATAAAAAGGCTGCACTGTGAAACTTGAAGCAGACATCACAACCACTCTCCTACCCTTTTATCTAGGAAGAAGAGTACTGAGGGAAGTGGCCTATATTTAACATCATGACTCAGACAATCTTGCTAAGGATAACAGATTGTGACTGATCCTTTACCCCTGGTCTCAAGAAATTTTCTGGAGTATGACTGGAAGGCTGCTACCTAAACTATGCACATATATTACTGCTGAGCATGGCACAGCATGGCATCAGCACCTCGTTTTCCAGGTGACCTACCATGGAAGCTGTTCATGAGCTAGTGAATAACAGTAACTTGCAAAAATGCCAGTTTAGAAGCAGCAGGAAAGGATTTTGCAACACATTTACTCTAATAATGACATAAAGCAGCAAGAGAGAAGCCTAAATGTAAGCATAAAATAAAGATAAAAGATCACAAAAAACTTCTGCAGTCCCAGACTCATCCAAAACTGTCTGAACTTAATCATATACTAAATTGACTCTCATTTCTCAAAATCTTCAAATCCTCAATTTACTCTGAAATTGTTTTGCTGTAGCTGTTTTTATTAAACAAATGAACTAGCAGATATTACTGACCTTTTGACCTTTGGGACCTTCAAAGCCAAGTGGACCCCTCTCCCCCTAAGACAAAAAAGACATGATTAATCAAATTTATCTTCTCGTTTTATATTCAAGCAAGGGGCCCAATCCTACAGCTACTGAGGACAGCAAAAATGTTTTCAGGTTTAAACAGAGTAGATAATAAAGCTACATGCCCTCGGGAGCAATGACAACGAAGCTGGTTTCTCAGAGGTCCCAGTCAGAAAAAGCAAGCACATTGCTTTTAAAAGCCATGAGATTTTTTTCAATGTGGCCACATTTACCTTCAGAATCTGTTTTATTTTATTTGAAGAAGGATACATATAACTGAGCTGGATAAGAATAATCTCTTTGTTTTCAATGTTGTTACCAGGACTACCTGCATGACCAGAATCACTGAATTAAGTAAAGAGAAAACACCTGGGGAAACTTCCTTTACCTCTATAGACATCCCAAATGAAACACACTCATCTCAACACTCACCTTTTGTCCAGGAGGACAGGAGCAGTTGAAAATCTTGAGATGTCCAACTTGCTCACTGCCAACAGTGGGCCTCACTTCCAGGGGGGGTGCTTCCGTCAGGACCGTGACCTGGCACTGCATCCAAACACCCAAGGTCAGGACAAAGCCTTTGATGCTGGCAAGTTTCCCCTTGCACCCACTTCAGACAAATCCCACAGGCACTACTGTGTAAGACACAGCCAAATGCATCCTCATGAGGAATGAAATCCCACAAAAGCCATTCATCCAAGCAATAGGGGAAAATGTGGCAAAATGAACAATGTACCTCTTTAATCAAGACTGAGGGGAGAAGAGTGAAAGGAGGGTGGAAGTTTCTAGTGAGAGTTGGGCACAGGAAAATAAGCTGCAACTGGCACCATTTTTAGCTGTTTCCAAATAAAACCAGTGGGAAACATGTTGAATATTTCATGCTGCATTTCTGTTGTTCTATCATCACTTTGGGGTTTTGTTTCCCCTGACAGTTTGACAAGGAAAGAGGAACTTGGAAACTTCAAATTCCTCATACTCATCCCTCTGCAGTGGTCCTCCTCCGGTGCTGCTACACTGCCAATTACACAGTTAGGTTTCAATCACCCTTATTAAACAAAATTATAATCCCACACAGCCACATATTCCCTGATTTACGTAATAGATTTCAGTGAAGATTGTTCATGTGAAAATGAATAAATGACAAGAAGGAGCTTACTGGTCCAGAGGGAATGTCGCAGCAGGTCTCCAGCTCGGCGTGCCGGGAATCGCAGTAAATCACCATCCGCTGGAGATCAAACTGGGAGACAGAGGGAGGCAACAGCCTCAGAGACAGTGAATTATTAAACACCCTGTGTCCTTTTGCTTGGACACAAACAGAGCAGGCAAACACAAACAAAAACCAGATGGTGCTAACTTCAGAGCGGTTCTATGGATCCTGTAGCCAATCTCTCTCTCTCTCTCTCCCTCTCCCTATCAATAATAGACCAATATCTCAGCATGCTACAAGAGCTGAGTTAATAAGACCCTATGCCTATTCAAATTCTGGTGCAGGTTTTCATGCTAATCCCCATGTTCTGGCCAAATTTCTGTCTGAGAAGACATATCCTGGCCATGTCTGTCCTTCCTAGAATTTCATCTAGACACAAGGTCTGTTTTCCTCCTGTTGTGCCTTGTATCTTCTGACCATTCATTCCAGTGTGAGAAATGTTATGAACACATTTGATATGCATGTCCCGTCCGCTTTGCACAGCTAGAAAGATTATACAAGTGTGAAATACCAAACTATCACACATAAATTATACCAGGGTATCACTGCTGCTGGACAATCAGCCTGTGTGTCCTGACTTTGGTTCATTTGTACTAAGGGTCATTCAATATCTGAGAAATAGAGAATATATCACAACTCTCTTGAGTTAACAAGCTTTCTTTTTTCCCCCATCTCTTTCTGTCACATGTGGAAACATTCATAATGCCAAGATCAGATGGAAAAAGACCTTTCTGTGTAGTTCAGTACCCAGTTTGATGATATTTGTGTACAATTTTGTCTCTCCTTCTAACTGTAGCACATTCTGTGGCCAGACAGAAAGATGAAAAAAAATTCCTATTTTTAATCCCTGTTATACAGTGTCACATAAAAATACAGCAAGTCCTGTTCATCATAAGGTGTCAATCTGTCTTACCTATGTAACACTGGTAACATTTCAGTGGTGCTGCCTCAGGAAAAGGGTCAATTACAACACAACCCCCAAAACCCTACTCATTCACAGGCTGCAAACCCAAAGCTGCCCCTTTACCCAGCTCTAATAAGCAAGTGAGGTACTTACATCAATGGGGACGCTGTCATACAAGCGTTTGCCAATCACAGTCTTTCCCTGAATGTCAATGTTTTCTCTGTCTTCAATGGGCAGCATCTGCACCAGCTTGCAGTCTATGTAGAGGGAGACAGCCCTGGCCTGGATGCCGAGGGCGATTTTGTGCCAGCCGCGGTCGAAGAGGTCGCTGACGCGCGCGCTGCGGAACACGGCCCTGACGGCGTCCCTGGTCAGCCCCACCGCGTTGTACTCCAGAGCTCTGTTCTCCCCGTCCAGCCGGATCGACACCTGCAGGGACACACAGGCCTTGCTGCTGAGGAACAAGGCCTTCTCCTCCCCCTGGCTGCTTCCTGCCATCGCCCCAAAGCCAGGCATGGCACAGGCTGTGGTGAGGAGCCCAAGCAAAGAGCAGAGGAGGGAATTTTGTGGGAGATATGGAAAGGGAGCCTACAGTTGTGCTTGTAAATAAGATGGGGCTCCACAGGCTTCAGTGCAGACCCATGAGCAGCTAAAGCCTTCTCCTGTGAGAACAACCCTTGCATGGTTTCAGCTCAGGCCACCTTGCTGCCACGGCTGGGTGGTAGCACAGGTCATGGGCACCTCTCTAAAGCTGAACCTGGTTTGGGTCCTTCTACCCTTGTACTGCTCCACTGCTTCCCAGCAGGCATTTTACTCCCTTAACATGTCCTCAGTTTTCCCATGGGATATGGAAAAATCCTCACTGCCTCATATGAAACCAGTTTACTTAGCTGTGACATTGCCCACACTTTATTTCATGTGCTTTGAGCAGAAAACGACACCCCATCCTCTGTACTGCAAGCTACAGAGCAGGCAAAAATAGGTTTTCAAAGACTTGCATCTTTGAGTTAATTTACAAATTGGTCTCTTCTTTTACCAAAGTCAGGCAGTTACTGGCAAGCAGCAGGGAATGGAGCAGGCAGAGCCAGCAATGGTGCAGCCACAAGCTGCAGAGCAGGGAGGAGTTTGGACCACCTTGGCACTGAGCTGTGAGTGATGTGAGGAGCCCAGGGTAGGCTGACTCCACATCAGACCCAGCTTCTCCGTGCAGCTGAGCACTGTGCTGGCTGGGAATGCCAGTGTTGGCTCAGGAGTGTCTGCATCTGTGAGCTGTGCAGGTCTGCAAGGGAGTGGCCAAACCACAACCCACTTCACGTGAAACAAGGCTCATGGGGCTCTAAGGCACTTCTGCCACCAGAATTTAAGGGACTGTTGAAATTATTACTGGAAATAATAAGTGTTTTTCTCTCTTCACACCTAAGCAGTTCAAGTTTTCAACTTCCTGCAAGAAATACTGAGTGACAGACACATTCTCACTCTGCAGCAACTAGGAATGCATGTGGCACAGTAAATCACATTTCATTTAACAAAGTTGCAGCAGTTGACAATAACTTTCATAGAAATCTTTTATCACTGTCTCAAACCCAGTTAAGTAATTCTTCAAGCTGCACCTATTCTTCATTCAGAGTTCCCAAAATCCTTTTAAATACCAGTGCCAAAGCAGTAATACTGAATTAAACAACTATGTGAGCCCATGCTGACAGCCCACTTTAGAGTCCTGGGTAATGCCATCACCACTATATTTGGTGCTGAGCAGAAAAATGTACAGCCCATCCAAACCACTCCCTCCTCAAGCACCCACAGAAACCCCAAACTCTGTCAAGCTGCTAAGAACATGTTGTATAGGGACAGATAGCCCTTTAGTAGATGCTTACAGTATTTTTTTTTCTGAGAACCTGAGAGTACTTGAAAAAAGTTATTAGATCAAATTGTGCAACAGCCAGGACTCAGGGTTATGGAGCTATAACAGGTGTTACACCCACATCCAGAGCAGGAACTTATAATGCATTTACAAGTTACCTAGAAGCCTGTGCAAAACCTGACATAACTCACTGCTCTGCAGTACATCCATGTGACAGTCTTTTTCCAAAAAGACAAAATATTTTCCCTAAGCAGAACTATCTAAACAAAACAACTGAAAACTCAACAGTAGTTTCAAGAGCAAGGATGGTATTTCCCCCCCCCCCCTTTT